>CM061914.1:173447179-173473179 GCA_031002005.1 Vandiemenella viatica | reverse complement strand
GTCAAAATCTCACCTCATTTTAGAGGGGGGGGGGGTCCGACCAAATCTCACGAAGTCGCACCAGATGGGGGTAAGGGGTCTGGAATTCCGGAAAAACACCTCACGTAATTAATGTACGCCCCCTAAAGAACGGATGCGCTGACGTCAAACCTTCCCAGCGAATCAGTGTAAGTGTGGCAACATACCTCCTACAGCCTTACTCTATCTTACTAGTGTATGGAAGGAAAAAGATGACCATGACCACAACCTGGCGCTCGATTTCAGGCACAAGAGTGTGGAAACTCTTTTTTTAGGTTAGGGTGTGAAGGGAAATGATGAATAATTTACCAAAAAATGTTGAAATAATTCAAAGTTAAAATTTGTAGAAGGCAAATGTAAGTGGGTGCAGGAAAAGGGGAAGATGAGTGCATAGGGAAATTACCACCGGAGCGTGTGTTCCATTGCAATTTAATTAAATAAATAAAATGCGTTCTGCCTGAAAACTGGAAGTGCACTCAATAGCTCGGCATGCGATGGCGTCCGAAGAGTTAGTTACAGCTACTGCCATCACAGCGCTGCGTGGTTAACCAGGAAATTTCATTTTATTTAGTTTGCACTTATATTGTTAAAAGCAAGAGTAACTGCGTTGCCAGCACAAAAAAGATAACTCCACACAAATACGAACGTGGAGGAAGGAAATAACTCCATGAATACGAATGGCAAAGATATAAAAAAAAAACAATGCGAGACAGAGATATATGCATCGTTCGTTTAAATTTACATGTTTCTCTTTGTTTATGTCCCATGGTTTATGTACGACGATTAAATGCAAAAATTCATGTAAGGAGAAGAGCATGTGATGATTAAGATATTCTCTGCAGAACCAGGTCACAATATAACCCAAGAATTTTTTGACAGAAGATAAGAAACAGTAAACATTATTAAAAATTCAGAGAAAGTATACATAAAATGTAAGACATAATGAAATATATCGAACAAATAAATAATTATTATTTGCTTTTGAAATTATAAAACTTTCATAACAAAAATTTTCGTCATTTTTTAAGTGCTTTAAAAATTTGTCATTTAACACATCGTGTATAAACGAGCTTTATCCATATGAACATTTGGCCTATGAATCTATAAATTTAATGATGCCTACAATCCAGAGCAATGAACTAACTATCTATGGCGAAATACTACAACTACTTCTCAGACCTCCACCGTAAACATAACAACTAGAACAAAAACTAAAATAATGATAAAATGCTGTAAAATGAGAATCGTGAAACAGAGCAAAAATTAAATCATTTACCCGAAAACAATTAGCTCAATAATTCTAGATTTGTCTCACCGAAACTATTTTCTGTACCTCAAAGAGAACTTACTAATGCAGGTGCAGTTCCTTCATAAAGTAGAAGGGGTGGGAATGGCTGTGATATCTGCTCTTCAGGCCGAACTACCAGAAGTAGTGCAGAAGTCGCTACACTCATGTTTTTGTTTTTAGACTGTCCCATTCACCATCACAGTTTCATCGCGTAATTGTACAACTGTGAAGAAAAACTTAAACTTCTCGAGAGAGAACTGATAACTGTGAAATCTTATTCCTGGAAATTCACCACTTTTCTTATTGGCTTTTCATGGTTTCCCGAAATCGTCCCAAACTGTTATGGTCCCTTCACAAGGTCATGACCGAATTCCTTCGGGTTCTTTGCCAGCTCTGATGATCTCGACGTCGAGCAACCGTTATCTGCCAATAAGAAAACGTCCCTACCTGAACGGGCCATGATGTGCCCTTTGTTATGATGACAGTCTTAGTTAACGGTGGAAAACCTCATAAACGCTAAGATCACACTGGCCAGAACTTAGACAACGCAGAACTTTATCTGCGTCCAGTGCATTTTCCTAGTAGAGGAAGCTAGGGCAGGATAATGAGAAACCTGAAGAATGACCAAACTAGTTGAGAGTGGGTGTGGCGTCAGGGGGGATTATTTCACGTAATTAATTTCGCGTGGTTCGGGTGCCTTTGACGAGGGCCCGGCTTGTTTGCCAGCAACAAACACAACTTCTCCTCTCGTTGTCTCCGCGAGTATAAAACTTGTACACTTGCAGCGCAGCTGCTCCAATTCTTCCTCCCACACACAGAGCCAACTTCGTTCATATGACGGTGGCACTCACTACAAGACTTCCCACACCAGCTGATAAAATTTAACCAACCAAAATTGACGGGATGGAACGACATATCTTTGCCATCGATGTCTCCGGTAGTCTTAAGTGTGCACGCACATGTTCCTCTTTTTCGACTCCGATAGGCATATTCAAAATGTCAATAAAACCATTTTAAACAACTGAAAAAAAAAAAAAAAAAAAAAAAAAAGGTGGAACAAAATTCAACTAATAATGATTGTTTGGGTGGCGTAAATATGCGACGATATTAATCACATTTTCGCTGGCCTATACAGTATGTAGGTACTGTAGTTAGCAGTACTACAGAAAAAAACGAGAGCATATTTCACTTGATTTTCAGCTCATACAAACTGTTTATAACATTCAAATAGTTTCTGAAAGAATTTAAGTTGACAGAAGAACAACGAGTGCATTTTGTAGTAATTTCCACAAACAAATCTGACGTCCCTCCTTTTGCACCTCCTGTAACTGACGAAAGTTTCACAGCTCAATTTCTTCAGGTCTCTGGTACATCACACACCACAATACCACCTGCCCAATTGAGTTTCATATCTATCAAATGATGCTAAAATATTCACAATTAAGGTCCTTTCCAAGCAATTCCTTCCCCCTTCCCTATAATCTTTAAAAAACAAATGGGGAGCTGGGACAGATAATACTACCACACATATCGTATTGGGACCATTGCTATTCATTATTCTAATGAATAATTGTGTTGATTGTTTACTATCTGAAATTAGATTGTTTGCAGATGACATAATGCTGTATAAAAGAATCAAAACAATAGAGGATTGTAAACAGCTGCAGGGTGATCTGGACAGGATATCTAATTGGGTTGGTAAACATGGAATGAAGATGAATGCAAAGAAGAGTCAGCTAATTAGATACACAAATAAAAAACAAAGGTTAATTATGAATATAAGGTGGGGAAAGAATTGCTTGCTGAAGATTTGAAATGTAAATATCTTGGAATTACTTTTGATAACAAACTTAACTGGGCAGAACACATAGGACAGGTGGTAGGAAAAGGTTTCAAAGTTCTGCACTTGTTGGAGAGAGTGATGAGGGGATGTGTGAGAGAAGTCAAGGAATTGGGTTACAAAACTTTGGTCAGACCATTGCTCAAATATGGTAGTGTAGTATGGGACCCTCATTTTACGGGAGTTGGAGAGGGTGCAAAAAGGGCTGCTAGATTTGTTTCTGGAAATTATCACAGAATGCAATCAGTGACGGCTATGATAAAGGAGCTGGAATGGGATTCATTGTAAGACAGGAGGAGGATGAGGAGGGTCATGGGAGTGTACAGGGCATATACTGGTGATGAGGCATGGAAAGATATTGCAATAGGTATGAAAAGTAGTGCATGGAAGGGAAAAGATGACCATGACCACAAGCTGGCACTCAATTTCAGGCACAAGGGTGTGGGAAGATTCTTTTTTTTTAGGTAAGGGTGTCAGGGATTGGAATGAGTTACCAAGAGAAATGATGAATAATTTACCAAAAACTTTGAAAGAATTTAAAGATAAAATTTGTAGAGGGCAAATGTAGGTAGGTGCAGGATAGGGGGAATATGGGTGTGTAGGGAAATTGCCACCGGAGCCTGTGCTCCATTGTAATTAAATTAAATTAAATATTAAAGGTAGGGGGATGCGACATCATAGCGTACCTAGAATTATTCGGATTGAATGAAGAGACTTTGTGGATACCAGAGGACTACAGTGACACCAGGTGATACACACAGATACAATTCAGAACTGCAGACCCATGAATAAAGTAGTACCGGTAGTTTCTAAAATAATCAGTAACGTATGTTTATGAGTTTAATCATGTAAATCTTGCTGATCAGTATTTCAATTGAAATGAACAAGGGAGGACAAATTAATAATGTAGCACTGGATGAGCCATAAAATAGTCGTGACAAATGTAAAAACCTTTGTGTGCAATCTGACAGTTTTGATACTTTTCTCTTTGCTTTGCACTTTATTGCTTGTCGGCACCACTAGAAACAGGAGAGGATGGGTAACAAGGAATTCGGCCATGGTCTTTTGAAGGAACTATCTTAGCATTCACCTGGAGAAATTGAGAAACTACCAAAAAATCAAAATGTGGATAGCCAGAAATGGATCTGAGCCCGCATCCTCCTGGATGTCATGCTGATTTGACATTCAGAGGCAGGAAAAAGAGTTAGGTTATTAAATGCAGTATCAGACTAGCTGGAAGTGTGAACAGGGGTGTACAATAGGATGACTGCTGTTCTTTATTCTGAGAAATCTGCATAAGATTATAAGAACTGTATAGTACATGGGATATCTAGTATATCGTAGAGTAAAGATAAATGTTGAAAACAGTTTGCACAGAAAATAAAGATTCAGCATGATAACACAAGGGACAGCTTCTTGAAATAATGAAATCTGCATATTCATACGTTGGCATATCATTAGAAATAAACTCAGCTGGGCAGTTTACATTAAGGTGATTGCATAGATGAAAAGGCTTCCAACTGTTTCAGGTTAACACCTTCACCACTAGATAATGGGGGCACTTGGAAATATTACCCACCAACCAATACAAGCATTTTGCAGATGTATAACTGGAAATTCCACACTCATTCCCCCCTCCCCCCTTCTCCTCCTAAATGGACAATCTCTGGTACATTTTTGCTCATTTCCCTTTCTTACTTAGTAAAAATATTACTAATCATCTACTTTTGTGTATTTTTGTTTATGTAGAAAGCAACAATTCTTTGCTCATATTTTACTACTTAATTTTGAACTATTATTGTGTTTTCTGATTTTTTTGCTTTGGATTTATACAAGTAAATTTTACTCTCACCATTGTGGGGCAGTCTTGGTAACTTTGAAAATTTTACAAGTAACTTCAAGTATAGTTTCATGAAAAATTCTCAGATTAACAGACACCAGGACCTTGCACTTCTTCCTTCACTTTTTATACATAGCCGTACATTTTGACAATGTTAGGTTTTATATAGTAATGATGTTAAGGAAAAAGGAAACAACTTTTAGGCAATATAAGTAAGTAAGAAAGGATAGTGTAATTTACCCATCACTCACCAAAGTTGAAGGCTGCGACTGGTGAAAAACATGAGATGAACAAAAACATATACACTATTTCGGTTTTACACCTTGTTCGTGTGATAAGGACTGGTGATGTGGTTTGGAAGGTTTACATGCACAGAAGTTTATCCCACGACTGGCTGGGCAGTGGTTGACAGACAACATGCAGGAAGAGAAAAAGTAAGATATACATATTTTGCAGGTGGTGGTAAAATAAATATGTATAGCAAAAGGGTACATCGTGTTAAAGTGACCAATAATAAATGTGGAAGAAATGGAAGAAACTTCATAAAATTATTACTAGTTAGATAACAGTGATACTAATGAGTGCTGTGTCAAATAGTAGGGTTTTATCAGTGGTTGAAACCAAGGGGTGGTCTGGTATCTAGGATATTATCGTATGCAAGTTTCAATCTCTGAAGTTCTGATGCAGCAGTATTTTCAATGTAAAATCTTATTGCTTTCACAAAGAAGCAGTCATTGAGGTTAATAGAATCATGGTAATTGGCATGTTCTGGTCCTGGAAGGTATAAATTGCGCATTTGGACTGTTTGTGGCCATTCATTCTGACTGAAGTTGCTGTGGAGCGAGGCCTGTACAGGAACTAGTGCTGTGGCAGGTTAGCTGGTATATGATCTGTTGTTGAACATGTTGCGTGCACCATGACGGGGAATTTTCCCTTGCAGTAGGGTTGAAACATGTAGTGTATGTAAGTAGCAGGTTTTGCAGCAAGATCCAGTGCATGGAAAAGATTCATATCGTGTTTCTAATAGTCTGACAGAGGGTATTTGTGGACCTAAGATGTTTTTGAGATTAGGTAGTCTGTTAAAACATGTACAGGGGACACTAGGTAGAACAGTAGCGAAGAAAGGATCGACTCGAGGCCAGTAGAGAACTAGGTGACAAAATGCAGGGCTATGGTTGGTTTTTGGAGGAGCCGCGCAGACAATATTTCACATTCAGTGTCCGATTTGAACTTTGCCAAGTTGGAAAAGTGTTCTTGCAACAATATTTTGTCTTCCTTTAACTGTTTGCTGACCTTAGAAGAGGATGTAAGACCTCTAGTGTTTTACTAAATCATATCAAAGTTTTTCTAGTTTGCCAAAGGCCTCACTGCAAAGAGTACTTCTCAAATTACCCATGCCAAGTAACTTGCCTAAATTGGAATACTTTTGAGTGGATTAAGATTTATTTGTCCTCACTGAATTGCGAACTTCACAAAGTATGCAATACCATTTTTTTTTTATTTTTTTTTTTTTTTGACAAAACTACGCATTTATTTTCTAGGACTAAATTGCTACTTGATATAAAGCCAAATTCACTAACCATAAATAATTGTATATATGCATTGTGTTCTTTGGTAACATTCAGGTCCTGCTTCAGAACTCAACTATTCATACGTTTCTATTACTTTCTCCAACTTTCAAGTGAATATTTAATTTGAAGAATTTTATGGCTTCATACTCTATAAGTAGTGTGATACAATTTATTATATAGGTGTTAGCAGAGTTTCAGTTCACTTTCTCTAACACTGTTGTAATTTATTGAAAATATTTGATCAAATCTCCGCACTTTGCTGATCAAACTTTATTTTTTTTCCAATGCCAATTTAACAAGCAGATGTAATATTTAGACAGCAGATATTTTGCAGTATGTTGAAATGCCAGCTTGTTTAGTCAATGGAGTATGGAAGTGAAAGGTTCACTAGTATGAAAAAAATAAGTTTCTTAGAAAGTTTTTTCCAGTTGATTAATTGCTTATCTACACAAAACAATGAATGAATATAGAATGAGGAGTGCTGTATGTAAAGAATAACAAATCTTGAAAACCAAAAAGAAATCTATGCCACACATTTCATCTACTTCTTCATATAAGCATTGCATAAAAATCACTTAAAATTTTAAATCAAGAAAAGAATATCGGGTTAACAAAGTACAGTTATTCAAGAATGTTAAATTATTAAAGCTGCAAAATGCAATTCCTAAAATTTTCCCATCACAAGTGATAATCAAACAGAATAATCTTCATAGGCATTTGTGCAATTAATTCTAATTAAGCATAAAGTCTGCAGCAACCAAAGAATTCTTTATCTGTTAAGATCTTCCTGGTTGCAAGTCAACTTTCCTCCTTGTTTCATATAGGCTGTTAACAGACCACATTCAAATCCCACATTTGAGAAGAACTTTCAAGTTACCTAACACTTTTGCAACATCTGACTACTGCTCCTTCCTCTATTTAAATTTTCTGTAAACATTGACAATGCATTTTACATGCTTCAAAATCTGTTTTGAAACAAGTATTCAATCAAGATTGATAAACAAGGGGAAAAAAAAGAGAGACCAAAAGCTACTTTTTTCTGATTCTTCCTTAGAGCATCCTACCCTGATAGTTTCTTTTTCAAGAGTACTATAACTCCAGTCCAAATAATAAAGCATAGTGATTTTTCAACTTTTGTACAATGCTAATACCAATTTCCCAAAACTGCTTATTAATAAAAATGATTCAGTGGTTCAACTCAGCATTTGTATGGATACAATTTTCATTAAACCAAAATAGTTCTTAGTGTAGCAGTTTGAAAGAGTCAACTGGAGAAGAATCCCTTTCTCTCACAACAGTGTCTTAGCTTTAAAACAATGTACATGAAGTCATCTTGGCATCAGTACCCCATTTACAATTTACCCCACTTTGAAAGGCAGTTACTGAATCAGTCCACACAGTAAGACCCTTCCAACTGAGTTTATTCAGGGTTACGGCAGGTAGCTTCAGGCAATCTACCTCATACACGTGCTGCTTATTTTGAGGGATAGATACAAGGTGTCACAGGGCTTTATCTAGATCACTCATCGTGTTTACCAGACATTTATAACGATTCAAAAAATATTGTATAAGATGTGGTTCATCCAAGGCAGTGTGAATAAATAAAAGTTCATGTAGCAATGTTGTCCCCCCCCCCCCCCAATTAATGTCGATCTTTTTTTGTATCAACATTGCATTGCTGAAATTTTCCTGCTGCCCACCATGAGGTATATGAACTACTGAATAACAAACTATTAAGCAGTTCACTGCATTTAGTGACAACTTCAATATTTAGATCAGTGACAGTATTACAGAAGTTACCCAAATCTGCTTTTCCTTAAACAACTCTTAAGTTTTAAATTAAAAAAGTTGGCTGGGTACTTGACCAACATACAGAATGTTCTTGTGTGCCACCTCCTCTCCAGTTTCAATATATTCTATGATTTAAAATTTAATTTCCTATAACAAGCTGTGATCTATTCTCGCACATATCAATACTAACCATTTTTTCTCCCTTATGATGGATATTATTCAAGCAAACATAGGAAAGAAATGAACATAATTAGACATCACTTACAAGTCTCCAAACTTTTCACAAGGGCCAAATCTGATACTTCAGCCATGGGCAAATGTAAAGGGGGAAGGAGGAGGCAAACTGGGGCACTTTCCCCAGGCAGAAAATAGCAAGTTTATGTGGCTGCAAAACATTTGAAGGGGCAGCAATCTCAAAGTATTAGCCCTGGCTCAGAAAATTCCTAGATCTACCACCAACTTTAGAATTGTTTAGCAAGCCCTAGTAAAGAACTTTAGAACTAATGTTGATTTTGACTGAGAACAGGTTCCAGGGCACCAGAGATAAAAAATCTAATTACTACCAGAAAATTCTGAAGTTTTCATCGCATATCACAATAAAACCAATAATTTCAATGATGTAATTGTGCTTTTAAAATGTTATTAAACTCACACTTCAGTGCTAACACGTTCATCAGTTAACTTTTCACTGTATCTGATCGTGGTAAAATTGTCACAAAGACGATGTCCCAAAACTATATTACTGCTAAACAATTATTTTTCAAGTTAACCGTCATTAATAATTTCAAATTATAAGACCTCTTGTGAGATTACGAAACTTACTGTTACTCTACCAAGTATTTTACCAACTACCAAAAAATTGATAAAAAGAAAGTTTCAAAAAGGAAATTTCAATTTATATCCCCAATACTATTACTTTAATGTTTACAGCACACTAACAAGCTGAATATCCTCAACATGGCTTACACACTGCAGCCAAAATGTTGAAACACATTTGGAAAAAAATAATAATTTCTGCACGCTACTATTAATCTACTAAAATGTATTCAAGTTAATTCATAACTTACTCTGAAAGTTTCTCAACCATTTTGAAGCGAAAAAAAAGTCTTGGATAATATGTACTAGATGTGAATGAAAGAAATCAACTGATATAAAAATAACCACTAAGACAGAACCACAAACTTTCACTAACATATCCTAATACAAAATTGCCTTCAACAAACTCTGTGAAGCAAGCTGAAAACAAAATCTTACTAATCAAAAATGTTACGATTGTTAACATTCACAAGGAGAAAGGTAGGTACTTGAGGAATCACATTCCTAGTGAAACATCAATGGAATATAATACACATAAGGTAACATTTTCAGTTTTATTGCATCACACTTCCACAGTACAAAACATTACACAGACTCCTGTACCGGCGGCTCGTACCCTTCAGGCCTGTCAACTTTCGCACCAGGCTCGTCAGTGCCTCCTTTACCATCACCGTGAAGTTCAAGCAATTTGGTAAGTTCAAACCTTGGCTTCTTTAGAACCTTCACCTACAAAACAAGGAATTTTAGTTTTAAACAAAGATATACATTTTAAGAAATACTGCTTTACTCTACAAACTGGTATTCACAAGCTTACCTTACGAATGTATACGTCATGAAGTGGATAGATGCCCTGACACGATTTCTCAATGTCCTTTGCAATGGAATCAGGAATCAGCTTGTTTACCACTTCTTTAAGATCACTGTTCGAAATTTCATTTGTGATGCTTTCAACCATCTTCTTGCGAATCTCTCGCACCTAAAAATTTTAATCATATTATATGTGATTATTCTAAAATTTAATACAATCAATTAAATGTTCCATATATGTGCTGAAATTCATGCCAATGTACAAACATTAATTATGTTCCATAATATTCTAAGGCACACAGAACAAGGTTGAAATGAAAATGCTCCAGGTATTCATTGACACAATTGAATTCAAACAAACAATTTCTTAAAATTTCAATCTACACCATGTTTTTGCAAAAGAGTTTCCTCCTTAGATCATCAGTTCATTTGATCCTTATCCACAGACCAACTTTTAACAACAAGAGTGAGTGAGAGAGTGGCACCGCCCAAGTCACTCTCCGCATATGCGCTTCTCATCGCTCACCTCAGTTAGTGTAGTGTATTATCCAGTTAGTAGCAAGAATGAAAACTTTTGGCGCGACATGCCAAATGTTGGTTTACATGGTTTTAATAATAATTAGAGATGAAATGGATATCCGGCAACTATCCGGTCTTCGGCAAATATTTACTATCCAGCCGAATATCAGATCAATATCCGCCGGATATCCAGTGGGTATCGGATTCTCAATAAACTATGAAAATTTAATAAAATTTTCTTTAAATTCATAAATGCTAAGTTTATACACTGAAGAGCCAAAGAAACTAGTACACCTGCCTAATATCGTGTAGTGCTGCAACACAATGTGGCATGAACTCAACTAATGTCTGAAATAGTGTTGGAGGGAACTGACACCATGCAACCTGCAGGGCTATCCATAAATCCATAAGAGCATGAGGAAGTGGAGAACTCTTCTGAACGCCACGTTGCAAGGCATCCCAGTATGCTCAAATAATGTTCATGTCTGGGGAGTTTGGAGGCCAGCGGAGCTGTTTAAACTCGGAAGAGTGTTCCTGTAGCAATTCTGGACGTGTGGGGTGTCGCATTGTCCTGCTGTAATTGCCCAAGTGCGTTGGAATGCACAATGGACATGAATCGATGCAGGTGATCAGCCAGGATGCGTACGTACATGTCAGAGTCATGTCTAGACGTATCAGGGGTCCCATGTCACTCCAACTGCACACGTCCCACACCATTACAGAGCCTCCACCTGCTTGAACAATCCCCTGCTGACATGCAGGGTCCAAGAATTCATGAGGTTGTCTCCATACCCGTTCACGTCCATCCGCTCGATACAACTGGAAACGAGATTCATCAGATCCAGCAACATGTTTCCAATCATCAACAACCCAATGTGTCTGTTGACAGGCCCAGGCGAGACAAAGCTTTGTGTTAAACACTCAGCAAGGGTACACGAATAGGCCTTCGGCTCCGAAAGCCCATATCGATGATGTTTTGTTGAATGGTTCGCAAGCTGACACTTGTTGATGGTCCAGCATTGAAATCCACAGCAATTTGTGGAAGAGTTGCACTTCTGTCACGTTGAACAATTCTCTTCAGTCTTCGATGGTCCCGTTCTTGCAGGATCTATTTCCGGCCGCAGCGATGTCTGAGATTTGATTTTTTACTGGATTTCCGATATTCACGGTGCAAAAGTGAAATGGTCATATGGGAACATTCCAACCTCATAGCTACCTCGGAGATGCTGTGTCCATCTCTCGTGCGCTGACCCCACGTTCAAACTCACTTAAATAGTGGTAATCTGCCATTGTAGCAGCAGTAACTGATCTAACACCTGCACTAGACACCTGTTGTCTTATGTAGGCATTGTCGACCGCAGCGTCGTAATCTACAGTGTTTACAGATATCTGTTTGCACAAGCATGCCTATACTAGTTTCTTTGACTCTTCAGTATAATAAGTCTACACACTACGTCTTCAAATCAAAATACCGTTTATCATCGTTTTTGACAGCAAAAAATAATTCTTGTACTGAATGAACACCAATTTCTTAGTGATAAGAGGTAATAACCAGCTGCGTTTTTTCTTGTGTACAAGAATAGGCTCAAAGAAAAGTCTTTCGCTATATACACTACTGCAAGGCGCAAAAAAATAAATTCTAGCTAATTTTATCACTGTGTCGCATCAGCTGACCGACCATCAAGCATAAGGATAACATTTTTTTCTTGATCGTGATACTAGCTATTAAAATAGTTCCAAAACTTCTCAAGAGCTTCATGAGTCACGGCCGATTATGTCTCGTCCCTTCTACTCCTTTTAAGAGCCATTGAGGATGAACTGCTGCTTTTGAAAGATTCCTCGCAAGACATTTTTATACATTCTAATAGAATAATCATCTGACGAGCTTCAGCAAATCCCAAATAGTTTGTATTGAAACTTGGTTCTAGTAAGGTCACAATCAAGTAGTTTGAATCTTCACATCAGGAGCTGAAAAGACTTTTTAATTCAGTTTTCAAAGAGGCTCTCATGTAGTATGGTATGTCAGGAGTTCTTCGTACTTTCTCATTGTTATCTAAATATTTTTCTAGTGCAGAAACTTGTGATATATCGAAATTGCAGTAAAGACCAGAACTTGTTATTTATGTTATTTCTTGTTCTTTGTTCTTAACATACTTTATCATCAGACACCACTGTTGATGGTCAAATTAATGTGTATTCCATGATCAGCCACATAGAGCGAAATAGAGTTCTTGTTGGAACAAAAATGGGCTATCATATAAAAGGTAGAATTTCATCTTGCGCTGATATCTTGCACCAACGGTAGAGTAAATTTTTCATTTTGAATCGCCAGCAATTTCTCTTGAACAAAGCCCGAACGATTAAAGTGCATGACCAGACGTCTTTCAACTAACAATCACTCCTGCCACCTCAGGCTGGATCTTCAATGGCTCAGTTAAACTTATCTGAAACAAATGGATGAAACACCTTGCAGAAGCCATGCGTACACCCTTCACCATGTTGGTGCCACTGTCATGATTGAGTAAATGTATTTTGTTTTGGTCAGTAGCCCAACGATTTGCGATAGAATTAAGGTTACCCAGACTTCAGGAGACACACATGAGCTGTGAAATTCAGGAAGCTGGAGTGTTGTGTAAACAGATCTATAAGTCACAGAATCAACAAGGGCACCAGAAACGTCTGTTTTATTTTCTCATAAATTCTGTCATAGAAGTCGGGTACAATTTTTTTGAAAATTGTGTATAAGACTCATTTTTTATAGGGGGGAGGGGGTAGTGCTTCTTCTAGGGAACTGGAAAATCTGTTTCTTTCTAAGATAGATAATAGCTCCATATCTAGTGCAACTATTCCTACAATAACTTGATATTTTTTATTATTATTATTTTTAAATAATTTTAATTTTTTTTTCCTTTTGCGTCGTTTACATCCCAAAGTAATTTCCTTTGAAACGATTCTTATATATTCATACTGCTTTTCTTTGAATGTCCGAGACGAACTTGTTCCAGGGATGGCTACAGGCAGTATAGGCACAATATACGTCATTTGTGTTTTCTTTAAAGAGAAAAAGGAAATGATTCAAACTTCCATTAAAACGTGCCTCACGAAAAATATTCAAAATCGAAAACTTACTGTCATTATTTATATCAAAATATTTCAAAATAGGCGATCCTTTCTTTATTGACGACATTTTTATTTTCAACCGGATATTCGGCTGCCAAATATCTGGCTTATAGGATAGCCGGATCACTGGTATCCGGCCAAATAGCTATCTGTTTCATCTCTCATAATAATACAATGCTAACAGGTAACCACCTTATGAAAAATGACTGTCAAAATATTGTGAGACTTCTACAATTTGAAGTATTGTATATCAGTTTGATTAGAAGATTAATATGTTTTGTTTTAGGTTATCTGCTACAATGTAATCAAAAAGGAAACATAGTTTTCCTTGGATATTTCACTGACAGTACAGATAAGAAAAACAACTGTTCTATATTAATAACTATTGCAGGAGGCTCAAACGGAAATTCAACCAGGAATGTGAAAACAAAACACGCTTTGACCCCATTAACAACCAACAATAAGCACAACTACCATAATAAACAAAAGAGCGCATGCAGCAGCATTAGTAAAGCAAGCGAATGATACGTTTCTCTGAAATTCGAGATGGGAACTAACTAAAAGAGCGACCTAAACTGAACTCTCCCAGTCGCGAACTATTAAGTGCAAGACTATTGAAAACCCAGATGCCAACCCACCAACAATTCACACCTGAATACACATTTCAACCAAAATAGGTCCTTGACCATACCTAAATGGCTTTACTATAACAAAATCAAATATTTTTGTGTCAGTACTCGCATTCAAATTATTTTACGGGGTGAAAGTAAAACAATTAACAAACAGGATTTCAATTTTTTAAAAAAAAAATATTTTAGTTGTCACTAACAACCAAATCAAGAACAAGTAACTGTTGTTATTGGAGCTTAAGTGCGCGTCGATGATGGGGTCATTAGCACCCTAACAACCGGCTTGGCAATGTGGCTTAAAAATTACGATATTACGTCTGCATGGCCGACTGTAGAGGGGTCGGCCACACAGACGCAAAAACAAATAAAATACTAAAATATAAGCTGTAAATAGGCCACTAAAAAAAACGATCATTCGAACAATGTCTGGACGGTTGTAAAGGGGCCGACCAGATTTAAAAGGCTTAAAACTAATGGCTAAGAAATACCTATGTACATGGATGAGTAGCTGTAAAATGGCCACTCATCCACCTTAAAAACTTAAGCCAATCTTCCCAAAATTTTCGGGATAACACCGACTAGTACGCAAAATTTTAAAATATTAGCCACATTGCCAGCGTCATTATTTAAAATAGTGGGCAGATAGTTGGCTAGGCCAACATCTGAAAAAATAAAATAGAATAAAATAAAACAGTCGGTAAAAATGTAGCGCACCGTCATAGGTACGCCACAAGCATCACATTCAGGAGGGTCCTCTCGGCGGAGGAGGAAACCATGAGTTAAGAGGACAGTGCCCTATACGGAGGCGAGTAAGGAGAACCTCATCCCTCCTCACCCGCTGGATTGAGCTGCTCCACGGCTGAATGGTCGGTTTGACCAGCCGGAACTTATTATGCTCAACTTCCAGCCACTGCATCTGCCAAACATCAGAGACAAATCTCTTCACCGCCGAGGCAAGGTCTGACTTTGGGACCGAATCAAAGTCGATTCTGACCTTGTTGCAGGCTAACTTGGCAGCTTCATCAGCTGCCTCATTCCCCGATTTCCACAAGGCCTGGCACCCAGCAGAATATTACCTCCTTTCCAAAAGACTGAAGAGAAAGTAGGGCATCCTGGATGTCCTGGACGAAATGGTCTGCTGGGTACACATTTACTAACGCCTGAATACAGCTGATGGAATCACAGAATATGATATATTTCATAAATCGACTTACCTTCATATGCTGGAGCGACTTTAGCAGGGCGTAGCACTCGGCCGTGTAAACACTGCACCTGCCATCCAGCTTGTATCTGTAAGTCGCTCGAGGGAACACTACGGAGCAGCCTACTCCATTAGTCTGCTTAGACCCATCCGTATACACCGGGGTAAAATCCTGATACTAGTTTAAAATGTCATTAAAAACTCTGGTAAAAACACTGTCAGCAGTGGACTGCTTGTTAAAACCTAGATATTTCTAAAATCGTTCTGGGCCTCTTTAAAAGCCAGGGAGGAGATTTACTCCAACCCTGGTGATAAAAGGAGGGCAATTCATACCAATACTCTTCTAAAATAGCCTTTTTACGGTGGCTAAACGGTTTGGTCGCTCTGTGACAATTAACTTATAGCCGTTCAAAGTTAGGTGTCATCACTACGCCGTGCACAGGACTGCCAGGAGTTGTGGCAATATGTACATAGTGTCGCACCATGAGGAGATGCCGCCGGATGGAAAGCGGCGGCTCGCCAGACTCAGCACAAATGCTGGGTATTGGGCTAGTGCGATAGGCACCCGTGGCGAGTCGAATTCCTGCATGGTGGACACTATCCAACACCCAAAGATAGCTGTCCCATGCCAAACTGTAAACAATGCACCCGTATTCCAACCACAAACGTACAAAGGCTCGATAAAACTGTAGCAGGCAGGAGCGGTCGGCGCCCCACGACCTGCCACAGAGACATTTTAAAACGTTTAAAGCTTTCAAGGCTCTGGCTTTTACATCTTTAAGATGTGGCAGCCAGCTGAGCCTTGCGTCTAGAATGAGGCCCAGAAAACGAACAGTATCAGTAAAATGTAAAACGGTGTTCCTCAGGGTAAGGTGGGGTTCTGCTAAAAGACTTCTGTTACGAGTAAAAAGATCACACAGGGTTTTCTCAGTATAGAAACGAAAACCGGTGTGAACTGACCATTCATCCAGCCTGTTCAGCATGAGTTGCAGCTGCCGCTCAGCACTTCTCAGGCTGGACAATGCAATAAAAATTAAGAAGTCGTCCACATATAAGGAATACCTTATGGGACTCCTTATAATGGCTGCAATGCTATTAATAGCAATGGAAAAAAGCGCAACACTTAAAACTGTTCCCTGAGGGACACCGTTTTCCTGAATAAGAAGATCTGACACTTCACTACCGACTCGGTACTGGAAGCAACGACCAGATAAAAATGACTTTAAAAAATGGGATAGGTTGCCTCTAAAACCCTATTCGTGCAACTGTTTTAAAATAACATGCCGCCAAGGTAGTATCGTAGGCCTTTTCAAGATTGAAAAAGACACCCACAAGGTGTTGGCTGCGGATAAACGCATCCTGTATTGCCGCCTCCAGGAGGATCAGGTTGTCCAAGGTGGAATGGAATTTCCTGAATCCACACAGAAAGCGGCTCAGCAGATTACGGGATTCAAGACACCAGATGAGGCGGCGATTGACCATTCTCTCCAGTGTCTTCCCCACGCAGCTTGTTAGGGCAATACTACGATAGCTACCTGGCAACAATTTGTCTTTCCCCGGTTTTTAAATGGGAATTAATGTTGCTTCTTTCCACAAGTCGAGGAAGTGTCCTCCGGTCCATATATCATTAAAAATATCCAGAAGGTACTCCTTAGCATCTTTACTTAGAAGCCTCAGCATCTGGTACTGGATCAAATACAGCCCTGGAGCAGTGTTGTTAGCGCTATTCAACGCTGACTCCAACTCCCAAAATGTAAATGGGCAGTTGTAGGCCTCTGTATTCGACGAATCGAAGCACAGCACACGCCTCTCGGCAGCAATCTTGCGTTGCTGGAACCAACGGTCAAAATCGGTGGACGAAGTTATAGCGGCAAAGTTCTCCGCCATCAGCTGCGCTATGCTTCGTTCATCGGTGACTATGCGTCCGCGATCCAGTAAACCAGATACTGGAGGGCGGTAGTACCTTCCAGATATACGGCGGATAGACTCCCATACTTTCGACGAAGGTGGTAAAGTTCTGCCATGACCTTTTCTTGCTCTCCTTAATAACTCGACACGCCTTAGCTCTGGCAATACGGAACGCTGCCAGGTTGTCGGATGTTGGCTGCAACCTAAATCGATGCAACGCCCATCTACGACCCTGAATGGCGGATCGACATTCGTCGTTCCACCAGGGGACGCGCATCCTACGCAGCGCTTAGGAGCTTTTCGGCATGGACACGTCAGCTGCCTGGTGAATCACTTTGGTAAAGTGATTCACCCTCTCCTCAAGGTTGTTATACTCTAAGAGTGATGGAGCGGCGGTAGAGTTGCCAGTCGGCTTTGCTGACGTTCCATTTGCATCGGTTATTGCCTCCTCCACGCTCAAACTCTACGTGCATCCATTTTGGGAAGTGGTCGCTTCCATGAAGGTCCCGATCCACCTCCCAATGCACGGAGTCCGCGATTGAGGGGGAGCAAAATGAAAGGTCAATGGCAGAGGACGATCCGGAAGCAGTGGTAAAATGTGTCATTGCACCAGTATTGAGGACACATTTCCTCTTGCTCTATTAATCTACCAACCATTCGGCCTCGGGGGCAATCGGCGTTTGAGCCCCACAGTGCACTACGTGCGTTGAAATCTCTCAGGAGGAAGAATGGCCGAGTAAGCTGCCGCAAGATGTTAGATAGGTCGTCATGACAGACGGGCGTGTTAGGTGGTAGATAAATAGAGCATACTGTCAGTCGGATGGGACCATGAATCCTCACTGCCACTGCTTGTAAATCAGAGGTGAGAGCTACAGGTTCCGAGTGGATAGCGTTTTGGACAAACACAGCCACTCCACCCTTCGCTCGATCACCCTCGGTATCGTCCTTTTGATACACGTCATATCCTCTTAGCACAGGTTGGTGTGTTGATCTGAAATGTGTCTCTTGTAGACAGAGACACAAAGGATCAGACTGTGCTAAGAGGTGTAACTCCTCTTTGTGAGCTGTAAAACTGTTGATGTTCCACTGAAGTATGGGAGCCATCCTTACCTATTTAACCTCACCCGCCCCGGTTCGGGTGGGTCTCGGTCACTTCCTGCTGAGGAATGGGACCAGTCGCCCACCAGCATCTCTGTTTCTTCCTGCCTGAAAGCGGAGACAGACATCTCAAACCCTGTGGACTCCTCAGATTCCTCCCCATTCTCTTTTTTTTTTCTTCTTCTTCTTCTTCTTCTTCTTCTTCTTCCTCTGCCTCTTTTCCTTACTCTCCCTATTGCTGAGCAGTCTGGGAGAAGACAAAGAAGGGGACTTTACGAACTGGGTCGGATCAGTCTATCTAAACCTCTAGTTCCACCGATAGCAAATGGTATCGCTACCATTTCAATAGCTTGTGGTGGAATAGGTGGTGTGGTTAACTTGATTGCTGGTGGAGACTTTGTTACTGCTGCTGGACTGGTCGAGGTTGCAGATGTGCTGCTACAGACGTCCACGGTCTTGGGTGTTATGACCTTCGTGGATTTTGCACCACACTTGCATTGACATGAGCACATAGTGCTTGTGCCCATGTCTGCAAAGGATGTCTGTGTAGCAACACTTTCTTTCCTGACGGGAGTCGAGACCGTCTTGGCGAAGCTTGTTCCAAATATTGGAGCGGCGAGCGCTTTCGCCTTCCTCTTTGCCTCTACATAAGGTATCCACTCTTTGGTCAACAACTCCTGTATCTTGGGCTCTCCCTACTCCAGGCAGGGTGCGACCCAGAGCAGTCGAAACACACCTGCAGGAGCATGCAGTTGGCACCAGGCTCATGTGCCCCCTTGCCGCATCTACCACAGGTGGGGTTGCCCTTGGATGACGCCGTCGTATGTCCGAACCTCTGGCACTGGAAGCAGCGCATTGGGTCCAGAACATATGGTCGGACATTCTGATTAATGTATCCGGCTTTAATACACTTGGCAACACTGGAGTGTCAAACGTCATGACGAGAGTGGTGTAATCTGACACACCTCGACCACTTGCTGATGTTCCCACTCCTTAACGAGTTCCTCGGTTTCTAAATCCATAATGTCACGGCAGGTGACCACGCCTTTTGAACAATTCAGGGATTTATGGAGTTCGCTTTTAACGGCAAACTCCCCGAGATCACTGTTAAGGAGCTGGGATGCCTGCCTACTGGTGGATGTTTCCAGCAGCAGCGTCCCGTTCCTCAGCTTTTTAACTGATTTTATGGTACCAACTAACCCTTCCAAACCTTTATTAATGTAAAAGGGGGACACTTTTTCAAATGTCCCCTCTACCCTCTGCATCAGAACGAAAGTGTTCGGTATCGAACAAACTTTCCCGTTACTATTATGGTCAGAAGCGGGAGGGCTATCAACCCTGTCCTGCTTCTTGGAATTGGGTGTATTTTTATTTTCCTGCGTCACACCCGTGCCGCAGGTTTTGGGGTTTTTGGATTTGTGAGGCTGAATTTTGGTCCCACGAGTAAATCCAAAATAAAAAGAAATGCTCATACAACAGGGGTGCGCAGGTGCCCCTGAGGTTGCACGTTAACGAGTAATTTCCCTCATCACCCATTCACCTCCTCGGCACGTGGCTGACCTTGAGGTTGAGTTTTTTTTTATAGAGGTTTGTTCCATCCTCGCGATCCGGGCGATGAAGCCAAGATCCCGTTCCCCTAGGCACACAACGTTCCACCGCCACGCCCTACGGTGGTCGTTGAAGCATGGTAGGAGTTTATGGTGTAGAAAACTTGCGGCGCTCACAAGTTTCCAACTCGGGCACCACGGGTTCGCCAAACCCGTACCTGGCACTTGCGTACCAGGCCTCTGCGGGGAACAAGTAACTGGATCACTCACCACCACAATTACTAATTACATTATTCGGTTAAAAAATGTATACTACTGTGAAAAAGTGAAGATAAAAGCATTACCATTAGAGAGGCACTTTTCCATTATTTTACCTTGCACATCAAAGCACCTATATTTTATAACACTTGTTTTGTTTGCCAGTATTGTGCACTCTATAGAAATGGTTGCTTCAATACAAATTAAATTTACACAGTAAGAACCAATTTTAAGACAAATATTTTAATACTGTCATTTCAACAACAATTAGCTATTAAAGTGTAACATGCCAACATTTTTTCAGTATCCATATCCCTCCCAAACTATAACCCTTTCAGATAGGTGCAAAGCACCCTCCGCCACACACTTTTAGTGAATCGCGGAGTAATAGTAAAAGTTGTACTCAGAAATAATTTTAAGTGTTTATGCTTCATTTATTTTTATTAACTGACCTGCGTATGTTGAGCATAACATGTCTTTCTATTTGACATCTGATCCTTGTTTGTGAAGCCAATGCAGAACACACGAAGCAGGTATCCATCAGTGGTTTTGACATCCACGTTGGCTTCAATCAGAGTCTACAAAATACAATTTCAGGTAAGAACTTTTTTTCATCTCAATACTAATAATGTCCTCTAGCATTCCCAAATGGGAGCACAATGGACTTTACCTGCCACTTTTTCACCATACTCCTCAGTTTATCTGTAGTCAAATCCATTCCATGGAAGTTGGTAAGAACATTTCTTCCTTGAACATCCTCAGCAATGAGGCGAAATTTACGGAATGAACGCTCACCATCGTTGTCATTCTGAAGATCAGCCAATGAAACTTCAAATACTCTATATTTCAGACCCTCAGAAGCAATTTCTAGCGAACAAATCAAAAATGAAATTACTTAAACACCAGCAGACATTAACAGCTAAATCATACTGTTGAAATTCTAAAATTAGTGTCAGTCACCAATCACTACAATGGTCAAAATTTACACAATGCTGTAATAAAGGCAATACTGCAAGAAACTACAGAATGTAGCAAAGAGCTTAATAAAGAACTTTAATTTAATTTTTAGTTACAGGACAAAATGGCACTGGTATACTATAGAATCTACCCAAAAAAAAAACGGTTATCTGGGCACTGGCTGCTGCAAGTTGAATGAACTGAGATGCCCTTAACTTTATCCTCTCAAATAAAAACAAGAATTAGAAGCCAATAACTTTGTTGTTAAACTCAAAACTGTTTTGATATCTGAGCCATTCTCCTTGTCCACTTATTTTTTATAAAAAAAATAAACATGTAGTTTTATTAAGTTGTCTTTAAAATAGGGAATTGACCTTTATCTACCAGCTGTGTAAATATGAAACCGGAATTTGCAAATAGATGGCTCTAGCTATCAATGCAGTTACCATTAGATTGCATCATTGTCACCATTTTCTTTTTTTGACATCTGACAGCCATTTTCAACCCACAACAATACAAGTTTCATACGACAGTGTAGTTTTCAATAATGTTGAACATTTTGAGTTTTGAGCCTCCAAACTACAATTTGTGGACATCATTGATTTTCTGTTACCATTTAAAGAAAGCTGCTGCAGAATGACATCAAATGCTTGTCGAAGCTTACGGTGAGCGTCCTCTCAGTAAATCACAGTGTTTGGAGTGGTTTAAAAAATTCAAAAATGGGGATTTTGACTTGAGAAACGAAGACAGTGGGAGATCTCCAAAGAAGTTTGAGGACAGCGAGTTTCAAGCATTGCTGGATGAAGATGTTGCCCAAACGCAAGAACAACTCACTGACTAATTAAATGTAGCAAGGGAAGCTGTCTCCACACATGTAAAAGCGATGGGAAAGATTCAGAAGATGGGAAAATGAGTTCCACATGAACTGACTGACAGACAGCTAGAAAAACGAAAAACCACTTATGAAATGATGTTCGCCAGGTATTAAAGAAAGTCATTTCTCCATCGAATTGTGACAGGTGGTGAATAGTGGATATATTTCAAGAACCTTAAGCGTAAAAGATCATGGGTAACTCCAGCTGAACATTCAACATCAAGGTCAAATCGCTGTGGAAGGAAGACAATGCTCTGTCTTTGGTGAGATCAAAATGGTGTGATCTATTACGAGCTACTTAAAACTTGGTGAAACTTAATTCTGAGCTTTAACTATGGCAAATGATCAATTTGAATCAAGCATTGCAGGAAAAACGACCAGAATACCAGAAAAGGCAACAGTCATTTTGCTCCATTACAACGCACCATCACATACATACAGCAAAACCGGTCAAGATGATTGAAGTGCTTAGTTGGGAGATACTGATGAATGAGGCTTACTCACCTGACTAACCTCCATCTGATAACTCTCTCTTTACATTGATGGGACATGCACTAGCTGAGCAGCACTTCTTATGAAGATGTACGAAAATGGCTCAATGACTGGTTTGCATCAAAAGAGAAAAAAAAAATTTGGTGTGGCATTCATAAATTTCCAAAGAGATGGGAAAAATGTATATCTAACAATGGACAATACTCCAAATAAGGTACTTTGTACAATTTTCACACAATAAAGGTGTATTTTTTTATGAAAAAATTCCAGTTTCATATTTACGCACGTGGTACAGATCTGTAAAATATATATCAATGGCAGATGACTGCCAGCAACACAACTTGATGTTGACATGTCAACAAATATTTTTGGGCCTACTAGGGTAGAAATTTGCAGCAATGTGTTCTGCACTCTCTAGTAAACAACTAAACCGGGAACATTTGGTATTCTAGTAGGTTCGGTCAGACATTCACAGATGGGGAGATAATAGTGTGTAGCAAAGTGTGCGTAACACATCACTGTGCAGTTCTGCCCTACAAGACAGCCAAAGCATGCCAGCCCAACTGTCAGGATTTCCAAGTAGGATGCAGCACACACGGACAGCACAGAAACTGTCTCTACCATCTGCGGAAACATTCTACTGAAAACAACATTTAAAAATGTGGGTATCTCAACACAGGCAAAAAATTGATTAGACATTTTTTCTGAATCTGTAAAATATGAAAATTAGTAAAACTACTAAATGGCTTATTCAACATTTCATTTGAATTCTTTAATGCAGGATGTTTAAATTCATACAAATCAACCAAAAACTGAATACATCTGTGATGCAGTGTTGCTTCACCAAGCGAATATACCCATTAAAACTGTTTTTTAGCTTATCATTTAAGAACTTTCTAATTTAAGCAAGCTACTTCCACAGTTTATAAAATCACCTTACATTTCAGTAATTAATATAACACCTAACATATGAAAGAAATCCACTCACACCCAAAACAGAAGAAACTTTTTTAAAAAAAGGATTGGCCTACCAAATTACCCGAGGCTGAAGCTGCGCAGACATGATAGTAAGCTAGTTCCCCGAGTTCAGGAGAGATGGTAGTTTGGGTAATGTGAAGGAGCTGAGGTGCTGTGGGCGGAGAAGGGGAGCCACAGGACAGGTTATTGGCTTAAAGTATTTCCTGTGGAAATTCGTTCTTACAGATTCCCATACAGTAGCGTCTGTGAATTACAGGAGCAGTTCTTTTGTAAATGTAGACCCACCTCCCCTCATGACATCGAGCTCATAATTTTGGATACTTTTTCAGTCACCTCCTCCCATTTGTGTATATGTACTAGAGCAGTAGTGAAATTTTGCTGAAGATATGTCGTTTCTTGCATGTTTTGCAATTCTTCTTCAGAATCCGAAATATCATACTGAATATTTATTCTTTTGTGAAATGAAGGCCATGCAACTATTGTCTCTCCAACTCTTATTACAAGATTTTTTATCTATAAATTTGAAACCACTTGCCTTTATAACTCACCGATACATTTTACGCCAATACCAGCAGACACACTTAACATAAAATGCAGACTGAAGGAGAGAATCAATGTTGAGGCGCGGCCCTTTACGCGAGTGTGTGGCTGCCTACCGAGACATCACTCCACACCTTGCCATAGCGCGCAATTGGCATGACCACCACTCTGGCATGTGGTTGGCAGCAAACGTGTTAACGGCAAAAATACAACTTTAATTTTCATCAATCTGCTATTTTTTAATCTTTCGTTACTAATCATTTACAATGATGTTTCCATATAGCCATCTATCCCACCTCCGCCTCCTTGCCATTAGTGCAGCAACCTTTGGTGGTGCACACCCAACAGGTCTGAGTCACCAACTTGAATGAGGGTTCTTCTAAAATACTGTTGGTAAGTGATGGATTTACTTTTCCTATGATTTTTAATTTTGCCTCAAAGCATTGTTGGTTACATTACATGTATGTCAGATAGCCATAATTTTATTTTCAACTTAGCCTACTGTTAAATCAGAATATTTTACAAGTAAAAATAACCACAAACCGTAAGTAACCGGTACGTAATCAGCCTTCTGGATGTGACTAAATTTACTAAGCAGATTAAGGAAAAAATATTTTTATCATATTCTATGCTACACGAGTCAAAAGCCTATTAGATTTATCATCAAAGCACACAATTGTAAAAATCTGTGTAAATAGATTACTAAATAAATGAGTATAAGAATATCGGTTTTAAACACGAAGTAAATAAATAAATATAAATACTTTTAAAATGATACTAAGCAAAAAAAAATTCCAGAGACATTTGTATTGGAGACTATGGCAGTTGTGAGAGGAATCAGGAAAACATGGGGCAAAACAGTTCATGATATCACACGTATTCAGCAAAAACTATGGTAGAAGGCTTTATACTAAAAAATTTAACCATTCTGTAAACATCTCCACATTTAGAATTAACATCACACATCCCTATTTGAACAGAAACCAACAATTCCCACCTCCAACTTCACTTAAATATGATCATTGAAGTGCACATACTTGTTCCTTGTGTCCTGTTCACAAGTGTTTTCCCAATCTGACGAGTAGTGAACATAGACGGTGCTTTAACATCGTACCAATCTTTCCTGGTGAATGGATCAACTCTGAAACAGAAATTTTACTTAAGTTTCTAGTCTAGAATATATAAAAAGCAAGCAGCAACAATTCCACACTAACGACTACTTTCCAGCTTTGCAACAAATATGTAAAAACAAGAAACAGAAACAAAAAGAAAAGAACAAAAACAAACTTTCGACCACCAATATCACATTGTTCGTAATTTTTGTAGAGGGAAACAAAAACTATTTAGAAACACCCGACAGAGGTTCACTATCCCACTTCACCACTGGTAGTACAGCCAATTCTTTTTTCTAATGTGGAATCTAAACCACTAAGCAATCTTTGTATATTTCACATACAAGAGAACAGTCATTATCAGAAATTACCAATTTTGACAATTCTTTAAAATTGTTGTGTGTCAATACGCTGTTACAGGTTCAAGTGATTTTATTTGACGGGTCTTACTTTTCTAGATGCCATATACCAAAACTTTCCATAGCACGTTACATACCAAGTAAGCAGCAGTCCTATCCGTGGAAATGAGTATAGTTGAGCAGGTGTCCCCAATTACAATGCTGTAGAATCAGGTTCACACCTAGCAAAGCAAAGTCTAGGGCTCAACTGTCTTCAGCAACACCTAGGTTATTCATAAACCATTTAGTAACAGGTACAGAATTTGCTATAGAAAACTTTTGAGTGATAAAATGGGATGCAAATAGAGCAGGTAAGATACATTCACTCTGTAGTTTTCCAACAAATGCGATGTTCAAATAGACTTATAATTGAAGAAAATGTTGGTATGAAATATAGA